>CM067381.1:71830856-71857929 GCA_034510155.1 Eucriotettix oculatus | reverse complement strand
AAATTATCACGTGGGTTCAAATTAAAATTTTTACAGCCACTGAAATATTGATTTACCGTTTCAGTATAAACTTTATTAATTTTGGACTAAGTAACGTAAAATTTGGATTTACTTATTTAATCTTGAAAATAGATTTATTGATTTTATTTCCTAACTAGAAAAATGATGGGCTTCATTAATGATTTAGAACTAGATTCTAAATGAACAGAAAAATTTGAATAACAAATGTTGCCATAGTTTTATACATTAAAACTAATAGTTTTGAATGATGAAAATAAGATTAAGAATAGGCATAAATTATACTAGTTTATTCGAGTTTTATTCAATTTTTATTATTATTATTTTCGAGTTATATAACATAGCCCAATAATTGTTTTGTTTAGTATAATTTCAAGAATACTGAAAAACTCAGAAATTGTGTACAGCATTGCATGTGCTACGTTGTTTGAATATATTTGAGTGTTGAATGAATGAATGAATGAATTTATTAATACTGCAATTGAGTAGCACTCGGTGGCAGTTACAAAAAATAAACTTAAAAATAAAATATGTTACAAATAATAATTACACTAATATAATATAAATTAAATTAAATCCTAACAAAAAATAAGATGAAAAGTACCCATTATTCATATATTGTTTCACTACACTTGCATTTCACTACACTTCCTAATTCTTCCCTGAAACACGTTGCTATTGGCAATTGGGAATGTTTCGAAAACTTCTGCAGGTAAATTGTTCCAATCCCTTACAGTCCGATTTAAAAATGAAAATTTCCCAACGTCAGTTTTAAAGCTACACTGTCCAATTTTACAATGATGATCCCCTCTACTGAAATAATTTACTTCTAAAAATTTTGATGCAATATCTTCCCAGGATTGTTGGCCCTGCCTGCGTACGTACGCTTTAAAAAGAGATCCGAGACGTAAATTTTGTCGTCGTTTTTCTAACATATCCCACCCTAATTGACGAACCTTCTCGTTTCCGTAATCTTTTTTATTGGGGGTGGGGGCGGGTAACAGGCTACATGAGGGTGATCCTGAAACAGGCAACTCCCCTTTAATAGCATAGGAAGGGAATTGAAAAGGGGGGATGCGGAAGGTAGAGCAAGGTAGCCAAGGGTTAACTAGGGCCCCCGGGCTATGGTTTAAGGATCCTACCCGGTGTTTCACCTAAAGGTGATGCAGGGAAAAACCCTAGAAAACCTGCATCAGGTAGGTCGGGGGGCATTGGCTACTATTCTCACGCCCTTCCCTATGAATGACGGGAGACGAGTCTGCTGTGGGGTCGCAGCATTCCCTTCTCCGTGTCTCTACAAGTTTCAGGAGGCAGTTGGCCGACTGATCCAATGGGATCAGCGGACAACTCTTGCCATATGCCCAAGGTCTTTGACCCCAGTACATATACCTCCTAAAATAGGTGAAGGTGTCTCGGCATATGAGAACTTTGATAAAAAGTACCCAGAGAGAGTGCAGGAGGCATTCCCGACATGATCAGGTAAGCCCCGCAGTCACTCTGGGCTGAAGCGCCTGCGAGGAAACTCCCGCAGCGCCATTTCTTGCCCTAGGACACCGCTGAATATATAGAAAGAAAGAGAGAAAGAGAGAAAGAGAGAGAGAGAGAGAGAGAGAGAAGGAGAGAAAGAGAGAGAGAGAAAAAGAGAAAAAAGAGAGAGAGAGAAAGATATGCTTGATTTTGTATTCTATATGTTTCGGTGTGCGTAAAATCAAAGAAATTCTTTTCCTGTTAATAATAGACCAAGCATGAGTTTAAATATAAGTGAAGATGTGAATGAAGAGATGTGAAAGGCTCGTGAAGCGTGGTGTCGGTGGACGAAAGTGGCATAGTTACCTCTCAGGCGTCCTCCAATTACGGCGCACTATACTTAGGCTTGAATCCGTTAATATAGGATCCCTTGTGAGAAGATGTCAGCCAATGAGCTCGGTATTCATGGCCACAAAGACGAGCCAGGGGTAAGTTGATGAGGCGGTTGTGCGGCTCCAATCAGCGCGATTCTCACGCATGCTCTCTCCACCCCAAATTGCACACACGAGCCACGATCCCTAATTCGGGGGGGAAAGAGTGTAAACACGCAAAAATTACAGAAACTGGAACGCGCCGCCGCTTTCAACTTTGCATTTAGGGAGGAAGAAATCCCAACTTGTTAGCAAGGATTGTGAGGCTCTGATTCCTTATACACGGCTGTCCTACTTTGTGTTCTGCCTGCGTGGTCTTTATCGGCAGCTCTTTGTGGCTCAGGTTAATAGCACATCCCCCCCTCGACACTTGAAGTTATAATTCATAAAAGTGCCTTGGAAAGAGGGTGGGGGTTGGCTTGTGTGGGAGAACAGCGGCAATTAAGCAGAGCATGCGATTTTACAACACAAGTTGCGCGTGTTATTTTAGACGGCTGTTGAAAACGACGAATACGAAAAGAAAAACCATATAACGTCATTCAGGTGAAAATGGACATTTCATGTTAAATGAACAAGCCTAAGAGTTAATTTCAACACAATTCACAGAACTGATTCTATCTATGAAATGGCACAAAGTTCTTGTATAGAACGCAGTAAAAAGCTGAAAAGCTGCACACGGAAAGATAAAACCATAAAATGTAGAAAAATTAAAATATAAAAGGGGACCGTTGGAAGGTTTCTATTTACATTACATCATTGAAGAAAAGCTGCAGGAAATATGAGATTATTCTATGCAAATTTAATAGACTAAGATGGAAAGAAAAGCAGAAGCGGTTAAATTATGAAGCGACAAGTAGCATAAAATTATTTATATACACAATTATATTTGATGTATTATCATCAGTAAGTGATAAAATTATATATAGTTAATAATAGCGGTCAATAGGAAACGAATTTGTATTTTATCGAATAAATACAGTAGTCTGTGTTGGGTTGTTATTTGAATAATGTATTGACATGTTTGTGCTAAACAATTGGCTATTATTAATGAATATGATTGGAGGTAATAAATTTAAAAAAATTTTTCATAAAATTGAACAAAATGTAATAAAACTTTTTACCACAAAGGTCCCGGGTTCGAATCCTGGCCCGGGGTTCGGACGGTGGTGAGTTGTTTGATTTACTATACTATGATTCTCTTACTTAGATATAAAAGTTTATCGGGGTTTTATTCGAGGGATATAATTTTAGAGATGTGCTCTTTTCATATATTAAACATTTTAATTAATTTATTATTTTTTATTTCTACTGGGTTAACGGCTATATATTCTATTCGTTTATTTTATTATTCTTTAATTACTAATTTTAATTTTATTGTATTACGTGATCTTAATTGTGTATAGTCAGTAATAACCCAGCAGTTGGTGTGACATTAAACATTTTTTGACTTATAAAAATAATTCATCTGCAACTAATAATAGTAAAAATATATGGGTTTCATTGTTTTACTTTATTTAGAGAAAATGAAATATAAACTAATCAATTTGTTTGCCAATTAAGATGTTAGCGTAATATTTATATCTTTTAATAATTTAAATTTTGTGTAAAATTGTAAAGATTGAATAAATAATTTTAGAATAAACAAAAAGACTGCCCATAAATCAGCATATAAATTTATTACTATTTAATTAACACAAATACGACATTTTGTCTCCCTATAGAGACTTCCTCAGGCATAAAATTTAGCAATTCATGTCATTTACTTCTCGAGTCCTTCAGCCAAAAAGGCTATTAGATGTATTGAAGTATTTATATTTGAAGAAGAAATTAGCATCTCCTAATTTATATGTCGACTTATCGCCTGTCTTTTTATTTATTGTAAACTTAAAGTCAGAAAACTATGTCTAAATAAATAATTTAAATAAATACAATGTTGTGATTAGATTTGCAACCTTCAAACAAGAATTAAAGAACATTTCTCAAACTTAAAACAAGCAACACATAAACCATATGTGGAAAATAAACGTATATTTAGAAAAACTACAGGATTGATTGGAATAATGTTAAAATTTTAGATTTAGACAGTAATCATTATTCTAGATTAATGAGCGAAATGTTTCACATAAATCAAATGTTAATTCTTTAAATGTAAAAACAGATACCCACAAAATTTTAATTCAATATATGACTCATTATTATTGTGATTTACTTGCGCATTCTGAGATCTTTCAAATGTAAATCTTGTATTTTTAAAAATATTCCCTTACAAATATGTAGACTTTGCGATCGGTTTCCTTGCCATTCTTTTCTTTCATTATTTCGACCCCGGACGTTGCAGCATCAACATGAAATTTTTCTTATATTTTAATTGTAAGTGCCTACAACGTACCAAGTTTAAGTAATTATATTCAACCGTCTATATTAAGTTATAAATTGTTTTTGTAGAAATAAATGAGGAAGTCCCAAAAGTGTTGGGACGAAACGTTTTCTCTGCAAATAAATTATTCCTTTTTCTGACTTTTGGCCATTCTTTAGAGGGAGATATGAGGACTTATCCTAGTGCTTCTATAATTATTTTAAAAAATAAGTTAAAAAGATCTTAGCAGAAAAAAGTCGAAAAGTAACATAAAGTATTGTTTTATAAGGTTCAGGAAGTTTAATTTAGCTTTATTTTGAATTAAATTTAATATGATACTGCGGAGATTATTTTATTATCAATTCTAATAATTTTTAAATTATTTAGTCAACAGGCCATTTATGTAAAACCAATTATATAAAAGATGTTATACTATTCATTAAAGGGAAACATCCATTGAGCTAGTCAACGAGCCTGCCAATGAATTTCTATAATTCATAATTAAATTTCTTCCGTTCCCAACTCTGCAATGAGATCCTCAAAACTTCTATACATAAGAAACTTTCAACCACTATACAGACAAATTGATCTGGAAAATCTGTGTAATTTTACATAATGAGACTTTTACTCCACTAATATTAATACATGTGTTCCAACGATGAACTAGTTTTTTATACTTCATCTTTTGTTGTCTGAGCCAGTTTCTCAAAACTTCCTTTGATCTTGTTGTTGCTTTAATTTCCTTCACGTAATGACTTCTGGAGTTGACGAAACAAATGAAAATCGGAGGGAGCCAACTTTATGAAATGTACAAACACTCACTGCAACTTTTTTTTGGCTTATTTTCATCAATACTCACGAATAATGTCGCCAATGTGGATTTAAAGCACTGATTACGACTGTCATTGAATTGTTCTACCCAGTTATAAAATTTTTTGCAGTTCATACACCTTTCAACTTAGTGTAAAATTATTCCATAAAAGATTTTAGGTAGTTTTTCACTTTCAAAAAGGAAACATAGGATCGCTGAACTTTGTTCCACTAATGTGAAAACTTCCATTGTTTAATACAATATTGAGTTCATAAAAAAAATAGTTTTTATCCGTCAGGTGTTTTGAGCTAATCACTAAAGTCATGAAAGCACCAAACAACTAATAAAAAAACATTTTTCTATATCAGTTTTCTCTCTAATTATTTAATGTCACTCATATTAAACCCAAATTTCGTCCGCTCACGATGGACACTCTGCAGCTACTGTGCAACAATCTTCGGCACCCACTGGTTTGAACAAATGCCTCTCATCTTCTCTTTGCGTACCCCACGCCCTTTTCTCGTCACGTCAAAGAACTTAGTAATACGTGACAAAAAATTTCAATTTTTCAAGTATTAAAATTTGGTTAAATGGACGGGACGTTTAATTTTTTTCCCGACATCAAAATATGTCAGGATGCAAAATTTAATTGACTTAAAATATATTCATAATTTTTAAAAAATAAAAAAGTATTTTGCTTACTAATGTAATAGTTACTTTATGAAAAAGAAATGATTAATTTTACAAGTTATAAGTATTAAAGAAGTTAATTTAAGGAACATTAAAAATGTTGAGCCCCAATCAGCATAATACGATGCTGCACTGAACATCCAACCTATTAAATTTTTCGCATTTCTTTATTTTTACTTACTATTATCGTTTTTCTAGAGTCGAGTAAGGTCTATTGCTTTCTGGCCGGACTGTAGGTACAGGACTATCGCAGAGGTTTCTTATAAAGCTTCCACAATTTGGCCTTCAAAGAGAACAGACGAAACGTAGCAGAGACCGGAATATGAGTCCTGCTGTGATTCGAAACGAATTCGGGCTCCAGAACAACAACAGATTTCTTGTTTCTAATAATTTATTCCTGCATGAAAATGAGTCGGCTTCTCTGACAGCTACAATTTGACTAAAGCTTCAGTCGGACAGAAACGTAATATTCGTGATACATCTGGAAATGAACAAGGATTTTCAAACTCTGTGTTATTAGCATTGCTAGTGTAATATAACTTTCAATGTAACGTATGTATATACAAACGGTGGGATTTTAAAGAAATTAAGCTTCTTAGGAAAAATATATTGGATGAAAACTGTTACTATTTTTGTAGAAAAGAATTTTTTCTCTGTTAAGTGTTGAAATACCAGAAAATACGGATATTGATTTTTGGGCACTTAAGATTTAGGACAGTCACGATTGTGGAGTGAATACTAACCAGTGATTAAGTGTAGACATTAAGCAGTGGACATTAAAGAGTATGTAGTTGGAAAGTAACGGATTGGAGTTTGTAACTGAATGAAAACATTTGGATAAAGGGCGGAATGCTTGCTGTTGTCCATGACGCCACAGAGGAAAGTTAAATGAGACAGGCGTTGATTGGTCAATAAGGAAGTTATAAGATTTGGCGGAGCGATGGTTACAGCGGTGATATCCAGGCTAAGCTGAGAAACGGTAATTACCCTGTTTGAAAATTTTTCCCGATTTCCTCTTACTCCGGTAGGGGGAAGGGTCTCTATGTAGTTCTTTTTCTATGAACAGACCCGCTAAGATGACTCTAGAATAGTTCTCATGTCTCTAGTTCGTAAGCTATTAAATGATTGTAAATAACTGAATAAAGTATTTGGTGTTAAATAAAAAAGGCTGGCTTTGGAAATTAAAAATTGATTCAATTAATATATGATAAATAAGTGGAATTTTTAATAATTAATTATTTTTTAAAACCCCTCATATTCATTTCAAGCCCCTAGAAAGCTATAATATTGCTCTTATGACGATCAATTTTGTGTTTGTTAATTAGTACCAAATCTCTAATTTCATCTAATACGTGTTGCAGAAAAATTTCATCAATCGTACTCTTAATTTTTCAGTACATTACGCAATCTTCAAAAGAAAATATATGTCAGAAATTTCATGTACCAGAAACAACAAAGGAGCAATTATAGAACCTTGTGGGACTCCAAATTTTACATTCGCAACTATTCCCTTTTTTAAATGACTTTTTTAAGTATCCTAAAACTCCCTAATCCATAAAATTCCCTCGCTTATCATTCCAAATACTACACATTTTTGTCAATTATTTCTCATTTGCAAAATCTATGATCACACGGCATCTACCAAATGAAACTTCTACGAGAATCATGATGGCGGTCGTAAAATTCCCCAGATTGGTACAAAGCAAATATTTTAGTACTGAAAAAATATTCCATACACTGTTGGCACTGTAGTCCGGATTGCAGGCAATAATTTAAATTCTTACCGTTTATGCTAATAAATATTAAAAGACTGAAAAGTCTATAGCAGATGTTTCTCACAACTTCAATTGAAGTTGTTTCATTATAAGGTAGTTTCTTCATCAGTTTCTGTGTGAAGTTTCTTTTCGGTGCATCCAAAAGGAAAAAGGTGCCTGACAATCATTAAATGGTTCTTGGTTTAACTTCTTTGAAGGGTATATCCGCTTAACTGGACCGATTACCGTCTTGTTTCGTGCAGATTAACCTTAATTACTGAAGGACTCGCATTTTAAAGAGAGCAATGGGGCATCATTTTTAAAATTCTGTGAATGTTAGGTTAAGACCGTAGACGCAGCAGCTAAGTTGGGGGCACCTCCGCTCTCACAGTGACCTGAAACGCATAATACTTGATTTGGGGTTGAGGGTGTGACGCTATTAGCTGATCTAACACGGGAATGCTCTCGCGTCCCGCTGGGCTCAGAGCTGCCCGCCGCTTATGACGTATGGAGTCTTTCGATATAGGGTAATAAGACCCTTCCACTTCAAGTTCAAGTAAAAAGCATTTTTTTCCATCAATACCCCTCCATTATCCCCCTCGCTAATGTTTTTAATAAAATTTAAAGGAAACTAAAAAGACATCTATTCCTTTACCAGAGTAAGAATGAGCACAACTTTATGTAAAACTTTTCCAGTGCTGTTAGTACTAAATATAAAAGGTTAATATAGACAGAAAGTCTATTATTCTTTCCGGCAGAAAATTCTAATCTTATTTGAAGGTTAAATAATCATCAGACTCACTAGTTTTTAAATGCTTAAAATCAATCCTCGTTCGGTGTTAACAATCATTTTAATGTTATACCTTATTGATAGATTATATTTAAATAAGTGAGAATCGGCACATGACCATAAACAAATATAATTACTTAAAAATTAATTTGATGCTGTTTCGGAGGATCAGATTTTTCTGTCAAGAAATTGACTAAGGCAAATCTATTTTGAGATTCATGCATGTATAACACCTTCCATAATAGTGACCTTGCACCTACAGTCCTTGCTTTCTTTCGATCGCAAGTAATTCAGGAAATACGAAAAATAATGTTTTAAATAAGAATAGATTAATTACCGCGCAAATCCTGCTGCAACAATAGATGAAGTGAGGATAGTCATCCTCCTTCCGTCTCTCTGTAATGCTGCCATAATTACGCTTATAATAACGCAATAAGTCCGATGATTGGTATGGGAAAGCCTAATAGGACTTATAACTCGCAGTTGGTTTTCACGCCGGCTTTCGCGGGGCAATTCAATGGATTTATAAATATTTATAATAATACCTCCTGAACTCTGCAAGATATCAAAATGGAACATACACAAAATTTCTTTTTACAATCCCTGAAATTTTCATTGAAATCCACTGAGCTGTTTTGGAGCTTATTCGAGACAATCTTCCAGACAGACAGATAGACACTTAAATTTTATTTATTTGTATAGATTATGGCTTGATTTAATAAAAATTTGCAACAATTTATTGAATTCGCCTGTACGTAATAATTATCAGGATATACAATATATATTCTACTTTTTCTCATGCAAATTGAAGGAGTTTGTAAATGGTTAATAATTTGCGTACTGTCGGGCAAGATCAATTAGCAGATGTTTTCAAATTTTTCTTAAGGATTATAGTAAGCAGGCTCTTACAAACATACGCCAAACATAATTATTATTATAATTTTACTATTTCCTCAGTTTCCTTGCATTTTATTGGAAATTATCTAAAAGCATACAAACCCTTATAACTGATAACTAGGGATATTGAAATGCTCTATGATTCTGACCACACTTAAATTTATCTTCTAATTGTGAAATTTAGAAAGAATTTTGAAATTATCTCATTTAATTGTTATATATTCCAACAATTGTTGAATGATTTTGTAATTAAATTTTTTTATTTATACATTTGTTTTTGTTTATTTTTTTTTAATATTCCTGTTGAGGAGGTGCCAAAATATTAGAGATGACACGTATTGCATTTTATTATCGACTAATAAGTTCAATGGAAATTTTATATTATTAAATGTAGTATTAGTTTCATTCTTTTGATGTCACTGTTTCTGAATTCATTACTTCATGCATTAAGTTTAAATTTTCACTCAAAATATTTAAATAGTATTTAGAAGGTATTAAAATAAATCCTGAAATAGTAATATCACATTTAATTAATTAATGAATGCATTTCTTTCCCCCCCAAATTTAAGCGTGTGCTTTGAAGCCTAGTCACTTAATGCCCATGTTTCTGTTTAGCAAACAATGAGATTCCCTAAAGCCGACGTGAGTCTGACATGGCGCGTACCTACAAACATGTTTCAACTTTAATGAGATTAACATCTTCGGCTCTTCGATTACAGAGCTGTGCATCAGTAACTAACACTAATAGATTGACGACTGAGGAATTAACCGGTCTGGATGGAACAGGCCAAAGTCCCCGACCGAAATGGCTTTGGCGGGATAGAGTACGTACCTAGTGCTATATAGTATTATTTAACATGTTAAATCATGCATCCACATTTAGATACAATTATTTGTTTTGACTATAACGTCTAAATTTGTACATATACACTGTATAAAATGGAGGGATTAATACTGTACACTTACTACCACACAGTAAAGTGAAACAAACCAAAGCATACCTAGAAAATTTATATCTCTGGAGAGGGAAAATGTGTCGTATTTATTACGTAACAATTCACAATTTGATGAATATTATATAGCAACTGTCTTACCGTTTCAGTTTCATTCTCAACAATTTCAATAATACGTTCGATAAAAATTATTCATCGGTGTAGCCGATTTGAATCGTAATTATTATAATTTTTAATTTATCTTTCCTTCTTAAATCGTTTTTAAAATGTTCGTTGAAATGGTATTCAGTCCTAAGACTGGTCTGATGCTAAAATATCTTGCGCAAGCCTTTTCATTTCCGCATAAATAGCAAAATTTACATTCTCCCTAACGTGCTTAGCGTATTCCATCATTGTCCTCTTTATTCTGTTCTTACCCCGCCGCGCACACTTCCGTCTAATGTTAAGTTTACAAGACAGTTGTGCCTAAAAACTTGGTCTATTATTAATTTATTCTATCCGTTGTCTTGGTCAACGTCCTCAATATTTTTCGCTGTTTCCCTATTCTGCTTAGAAATTTCTCGTTAGTGATTTTATCCACTCATTTAATTTTCAGAATTCTCCTGTAGCACCACATATCAAAGGCTTCTCTATTCATTTCCTTTCTGCAACTCCTATCGTGAACGTTTCGCACCCACATAACGCCTTCCTAATATTTACACTTACATTACCCGTAAAGAAATTTCTCTTCTTCGCAAAAGTTTTCCTTGCTTGTCCTATCCTACTCTTTATGTCTACTATATTTCTACCATCCCTAATTATTATCCTTTCCAAGTAGCAGAGTTCCTTAATCAAAATATCCCTTCCCAATCTAACACCCTTTGTTATTCCACCGTTTCTCGTCCTACACTCCTTTACCATTTTTTCCCTTCTATTAATCCTCATATTGAACTTTTTCTCTAGAACCACGTTCATGTATATTTCATTATAGTTTTCAGGTCTTCTTCTGACTCCCCTAATACTACAATATCATCGGCAAACCTTAGGGGAGTTTACTTCTTATCCCTGTAGTATGATTCCTTTTCATTCTGTTTTAACTTTCTTCATTGCCTGTCCTATATATTAGCTAAACAGTACGGGGACAGACTGCATCCTTGTCTTACTCATTTCATGATTTCGGATTTCTTTTCTTGATCTTCAATTCTAATTACTGCTTACTGTCTTTTTTTAGAGGTTATTATGTATTTTATTATTGTGCTCTTCAAAAGTCATTAATAGTGTGTTCCAGTTCTCGTTATCAAACGCTTTTTCTAAATCTACAAATGCCATGAACGTAGGCCGATTTTTTTCTTAAAAACCTGAAATTAGAAGCAAAGACAATAAATATTGCTTCTCTTGTACCTTCATTCTTCCTAAAACCAAAATGAACTAGTCCTAACTATTTGATACACTATTTTCGTTAATATTTTGCATGCATGAGTTAATAAATTAATTGTCCTGTGCTGTTCGCATCTATCAGCCTCATTATTCTACGGATGTTTTTACTTAAATATTCTGGTATTCTTCCTGTTTCGAAATTTAGCAAACTATCCTGAAAGTCGGTGATATTACTTCTTCGTCCGATTTTTTTTATCAACTCCGCTGGAATGTTATCAATTCCTGGCGCTTTACAATTGCTCAGATCTGTCAGCGTCCTATAAAACTCCGACCTTAAATTTTTGTCCCCCAACTCTTCATCATCCACCTTCTCTTCTTCTTCTATTATTACTGACTGATCTATATATATCTACCGTGATACAGATCTTCTAGATATTCCTTCCATCTTTCTACTTTTTTCTTCTGTATCCAGAATTAGCTGTCCTTCTGCTTTCCTGATGTTCTTGTTAATATTTTTCCTCTTTCCGAATATATTTTTGACTTTCCTATAAGTTGCGTCTGCATGAAATCTTCAACCGCTTTGCAATTCTCTTGTAGCCAAGCCTCTTTTGCTGCTTTGTACTTCCTATCTATGTCATTCTTATAGCGTCTGTAGTTTTATTTACCATTCTCATCTCTCGAGTTTTTATATTTACGCCTTTCATCAATCATTTTTATCATTTATTGTGTTATCCATGCTTTCCTATTAGTCTGAGCTATTCTACCTACTTTTTCGTCGGCTGTTCTAGTTATTTCGTCCTTCACGAGTGCCCATTTCTCTTTTATATTGTTTATTTCTCCTTTTTCTATTAATCTACTCCTGATATCTTCTTTGAAACACTGAAGCACGTCCTGTTGTTTAATTTTTTTCTAACTACCATCGTTTCGTTTTAATTCCTTTCTTGAGTTTCATCATTTTCAGCCTGCATTTCACAATCAGCAGATTGTAGCCGGTGTTTATATCAGCATATAAAATGTTTATATACGTAATAACGCCAAACGCACATATTTCGTGGTAACTCTTTGATTCATACTCATAATAAACCGGATTCTGTAATTTTAATTTCCATTCAAAGCCTATTAGGGCAATGTTGCTTTGTGTATTATTAATTCAAATTAAACTCGTATGTGGTTCTACGAAATCTAAATTTTACGGCGGAAGTTTTTGCACGATTGATCGAATGTGTGTATATTGATACGCGATATTAAATTAGAGTTATAATATTTTTGAGCTTGTCAATTAACTCAAAGTGTAATCATAACTGAGGAAGCAGAGATAAATATAACGTTGTGAATGCTAATATCTGTGAAAATATGCACGCTTACCAATGATCATGAAAAATATGAAATTTAATTTCGGAAGTAGTCAAAGAATCACAAAACAAAGCTCTGTTCGCAAAAAAAAAACTGAAAATATTTACGGAAATTAAAATAATTGTAAACTTTATGTCTGGTTTTAAAGATTGTATTAATATATTTTACTCCAATTACCTTGTGCCATATTTATGCAATAAATTATTACTGATCTTTTTCAACTAACAAAATGTGAAGATTTTGAAAAAAAAAATCTTCATAAAATCGCTCCCACACGAGGTAATATGACTTAATCATTTCACAGAATATCATGATTATCATCAACTGAGCTGTAATTGTTTTTCTTATAGAGTTGAACTGCGTTATTATGTGTTAACTAGTTAAGTCAAGTGTTTAGAGAAAATAAAAAGGAACTTATTACATTTCCTTGAATATATTTTTTGTCTTACAGTCTTATTGATAGGCAAGTAGGTTATTTGTTATAAAAATCATGGGGGATGTATTTAGTTTCACCGCCAAGTTAAAATATTATATGAAATGAAATAAAATTGGAATTTTGCCTGATTGGAACCGTTATATAGGGTCAAAATTTGGGGAAAGCATTCAGAAATGTAAACTAAATATATTTTCGTAACGAATTTTCTAATGATTACTAAAATAGGGACAGTGACTAGTTTAAGGATAGTACCAGGAATTTGCCTTAAATGTGATATCTGGATAACTGTAGAGAAGTCGGACGTCTGGCTCTCGGTACTTGTCCCACGTCACTCCCATGACGAAGTGGGGTTTGAGTGGAGACACGTCATTTCTGACGTCATTCCTCAAAGAGCTTCTGAGACAGCCGACCCACTGTTCCAATGAGAACAGAGGACAGCCTTATTGGAACCGTAATTTAGAACAACGATAGGAAAGACATTTCAGTTGCTAGCTTTGTCACTCCCTATATTAAATTTTGGGGTATTTAAAGTTACGAATTGAATTTACATATTTGGAATATACTCTCAGAAATTCTAGTTAATCTTTTTTTTAAATATTATTATAGTATTCTTAATACAAGTGACTATGGTCAGTATTTATAAATCGTTTACTTCAACACTTTCATATAAATGTATTATATATATCATTAAGTCTTACTGGATAATGGAAATGCTATGGTAAAATAAATCAACCTTCTTTTTTCAGCATCATTGCATTATTTTTTTTAATGTTTGTAAGTATTATGAAGAAAAAGTTTTGACTTTGAAAATATATTTTAATGTTAAGTTCATATAAACTGTTTTTTTTTGTATGAAAATAGGTGATTCAACAAAACTTTTCTTCCATTTATTTCCCCATTAATAATTTCTTTTTGACTTTTCTTAATTTCTGTAGTTTTATATCGACTTCATATATACATTCATGAGGTCTGAGTTTTGGCCTTTCTCATCACTAATTCTATACAATTTTCTATTCTAAATTATTAGCCTTTTTCCAGTCATTAGTTTCCTTTCTTAGTTGTTTTTCTAGCTGTTTCTCCTGCGTTATTTCCAATTTATTCAAAATTAATTCCAGGAAATCATGAAATTAACACTCTTTCCTCAGTTTAAAACTGTTGATTGCCCATTTTTTTTACTAATTTTCCGTTACCTTGTCTCTCCACTACTTTTGACAAGTCTCTATTTGGCGACAAACTCAATCGTTAGTTAGATTCCAATTTGCGTGACCCCAAAATTTTCTAAATCGCAATACCCACTTAAGTCAGCTTAAATTTAATTTGTAGAGAAGTCTTTCGTGCCCTCTGGTTGTAGGGATTGATGTTTACTTACAGTTTTATTAATTATTTAGTTCACGTCCGAGTCAAATAACAAAACCATTTAGACATGACTTGATGAAGATGAAAATGAACTCCATCGAAAATGTCGTGACCCATAACGATCCGGGGTTGAAACCCAAGAGTTACTTACTTATTCAACATTTTCAACGGAAAACCCTCGATATCTAGACTGCGTAGCGTTTTTAAATTCTCCCACAATTAAACCGCGTGGGTGCTTGAAAGCCGTATTTTTCGTAAACACTTCCGAGTAAGAAGCCTTTTTTTGATAAATATTTTATTTTTTCAATTTTCTCATTAACCAACATTTACCAAAAAGAAAGGTCTTTTTCATCCAGAAATAAACTTTTTTTTTCAGTTTCAGAATTCATTAAAACCCCATGTTTACTGTAAATTATTTTTTCATAAAATATGCAATTAGTTTTTACGATTATGATTTATTAAAATACACAGCTATGATTTATATGACTGTAATAAATACATAAGTTATTTATAAAATAGATATTCTTTCTTTCATATGAAGCAATTTTAAATTTCTTGGATTTAGTCTGTCTTTTTTTACGAAATACGCGGGAAACGGGGCACAAAGAAGACGGATGAGTAAAATTCTAGATATAAGGAAAAAAGGGACGAAGCGGCAGTAATTTAAAGGAAGCAAGCAATGGACACGAGATTAGGTTAGGGTTGGCATGTAATGGAACGCGCCTCTTACTTCAAAGTCCCGGGGTACAATTGAAACCGAAGGCGTCGCTCATGTTTCAAGCAGATGGGAATTCAGTTTCAGTACGAGAGGCTCTCGTTAAACCAATAAGTTCTTGAAATATTTCACGATACCATTAATTATTCGTCGTCTACGGTGGAGCGCATGTCTACCTACTTTGATCTTCCATTGCGTTATATCAAGATAAAAACGTTATATATTTAAAATCTTTTTTTAAAATTATTTTCACGTAGTTTCATAATAATGAGAGAGGTGTATAAATATTTTTTTTGTGTGTGTGTTTTTTAAAGATGAAATTAGCGCCATTGCGCCCGATCAACTCATCCCTGAGCAAAATGTTATTAATCTGTTGCTGTGTAAATTCTCTGTCAACAGATTGTTCATATGTGTTGAATTTTAATTACAAGGAGAAAGCGGAGAATCGCAGTGGCACATAAAATTTTTGACTAGAAAGGACACTACACGTTAAAAACGTACATCATCCTCAAAAAGAAATACAACTTCTCGATTAAAAATGGACAGTAACTGTTGAACGATTTACCAATTACGGATTCAAAAGAAACACAACCTCTATTATAAAATACAATAAATAAAACAGGAAGCAGCCGATTATATGGAACTAAGAAATTCTAAAATCACCTAGATTTATTTTTTTTCCTCTCTCTTTGATCTGTTCAAGTATTCAATCTTATTTCAGAAACCACTGTGGATAAGACAGACTCGACGTTGAATGGATCTGAAATTACGGCACAGTGAAATTAAAATTTAAAACTTCGTATGATATTAGTTACTCATATTTAAATGAAAGTATATAAATAAAAAGTACACGTATATCCCTGAGCAAAATGTTATTAATCTGTTGCTGTGTAAATTCTCTGTCAGTAGATTGTTCATATGTGTTGAATTTTAATTACAAGGAGAAAGCGGAGAATCGCAGTGGCAAATAAAAATTTTCACCAGAAAGGACACTACACGTTAAAAAACGGAAAACCTCCTCATATAAAAAAAATACAACTTCTCGATTGAAAATGGACAGTAACTGTAACCAATTACGGATTCACAAAAAGCACAACCTCTATTATAAAATACAATAAAGCAGCCGATTATATGGAACTAAGAAATGATGCACATAAATTCTAAAATTCACCTACATTTATTTTTTTTCCTCTCTCTCTCTCTCTTTGATCTGTTCAAGTATTCAATCTTATTTCAGAAACCACTGTGGATAAGACAGACTCGATGTTGAATGGATCTGAAATTACGGCACAGTGAAATTAAAATTTAAAACTTCGTATGATATTAGTTACTCATATTTAAATGAAAGTATATAAATAAAAATTACACGTATAATAATGAAATATAGATAGCAACGGTAATAATAAATTTATTCTGTGATTGAATTCCTACTTCCATTAAATTAAACTTCAGTTTGTGATAAAGATTCAAGACAAAAACACAAAGTTTTATCACTTTATTCAGGAGCTCTTTATTTTTATTTTTTGATATTCGTATATGTATTATTTAGATTTTTTAAGAGAACTTCCACGGTTTAAGTTGAAACGTCATTCATTGAATAATAAATGTTTTCTGACTGTTCTTGACCATATACAGTTATTGTACATCTTAAAAAATAATTATATATATATATATGGTGGTCAATAAATCAGAACAAGTTTAATGTAAAATATCAAACTCAGTGTCACTGAAATGAGAAAATAATTTAACCTTAATAATCAATACTTGGGCTAAATTGTTTCAATGTTATTGAATATGTGCATTAGATGAAAGTAAAAATTGTCAATATTTTCAGTTATTCACCTTAAAAATGTTTAATATGACTCACAAAGAATTTTGAATAAAATTTAATATGCTGATTTCTTTTATTAAAAAGCTATCATTCAAATTCATACGTTTTAAGTTGACGTCAAATATACTTTGAGATTTCTCATTTATTTCTTGTAAACTAATCTATCATCTTCGGGAGGCCATCAATTGCATATATTTATGACTTATTCATTTTGTAATATCATTACGTACTTCTTAGGCTTGATAATAAAATCTACAGCCATAATTGATATCTCTGTCCAATATTTAGAACGGCCAAGCTCCTTGTATTTTGGGTAACCTTAAATATTTTCGGTTTTCAACCTGCTGAAAATTAATAATAAATTTCTATTAATTAATTCAAACACGTCCGTCATTTTCCTCCTGTCAATTTCCCATTTTCTGTAAAGTCATTATCGAATATGTTGTTGGCGACTGACCGTATAATGTAATAACAGAAATAGAAATTTTTAAAAATAAAAGGCACACTTGATTAAATTCATAATTTCTCTTAGCTGTGTTTTTTTTTGGAATGGAATGGATGAACGGGTCTGAGTTTTGTTAATATTTTCCAACAAAAAAGATTATTTAATAGGTTTTCATTAGATAACAAACATCAACAATTTAATAGATTTTTCTTCTGCTTTATTAGTTCACAGTGAATTTTTTTTATTGGAATTAAATTACCCCTTTCGGAAGGTCAAATTAAAGACAAATTTTTTAAGTAAGTGTTAATTTAAGTGTTGTGTAGAAACATAATTTTTATAGAGGTTACTCCGTTAATTCATTTACTAATAAAACTATGAATAGAGGTAACTTTAAAATTATTTTCTCTACTTTTTTTCTATTGATAATAATTTACTTGACCTGTTTTCTAGATTCAATAACAGGTCTGTTTAACAATATTTTTCTTTTGTTGGTACATTTTCTTTTTACATAGATATAAATATGTATGAATACAATAATAAAGTATATGCGTACTGAAGCAATTAATGAAATTAATGTACAGGGAGAATGTTATGATTAAACATATTTTCATCACATGAAAAACCGAACGCCAAGTTTCTTGTCGTTTGTTGCAAGAAACCGGTTTCCTTGCTCTCATTTCATAAATCATGCAACGACATATGAGACATTTAAGGGCGTCGTTGTCAAAATATGACACACACTGGTGCTTAAATCGAGTCGATTTTTGCAGCGTTTTCATATTTAATCGCCGAGGGAGGGAGACCGACCTGCGACACCTTGCGGCTTTGTATTTTTTTTTTATTATTTTCGATCTCGCCCTCACGTGACGTTATCTGGAAATGTGGGGGATCTAACAGCATGTCAGTGTCAAGTTGCTGATAAACACGACCGATAGCTGTCATTAGGCGTCCTGTCATGTCTCTGACACTCAAGAAACACGACGACTTCCCATGCTTCACTAACAATCGCTCTCTCGTCGGATATCAAATTACGTTCATTTCAGCCGAAAGTCAGACAATTAGGGACGAATGCATCAACGGAAATGTACGCCAGCTAGGACTTTGTTGACGAGATCCTGTACAGAAGTAATAGAAGATTATTACGTGATCACGTGCCATCAGAAAAAAAAAATCGGTGATATCCGATGAATAACAATGATTGTAAACTCCTGAATTGAAAAATTTCGAATACGACAAGCAATACACCTTTAGTTGACTCGTATTGGTTATAAAATAAATTATAAAGTGTTTAATGAGGAAATACACTTCGTGCACAGGGTTCTGAATTCGGATATTCACAGGCTTTTAAATATATGCATAATATAAATCAATATAAAACGAAACGGAAGTAGTTTAGTTTCTAGATTGACCATTTATGAAGTAAGAAATAATTTAATCTTTAATCAATTTGATTCTTCCGATTGAAAAAAAAAATATAGAACACATCCCTCCAATACTAATTTTACAAGACCCTCATGTTTCACAATGTGGTCTATTAATATATCGCTTTTCTTGTGAAAAAACTTCCAAATTGTTTTTTCTCTTCCCCCTATTTTGCTTAAATCTTCTTCGTTGGTTAGCCTAATCACCCTTCTGATTTTCAGCATTCTTCTTTAGCCTTTGAATGATTTTATTCTGTTTCTGTCTGCAACTCCTAAAGTGCACGTTTTGTTCCAATATGACGCCACACTCCATACGACCATTTTTAATAATGATTTCCAAATAGTCATACTTATATTAGCAGTAAGTAAATTCCTCTTTTGTTTTTTACGAAAACCTTCTTTGTTTGTGCTATCCTACACTTTATGTCTACTATACCTCTACCATCCCTAGTTATTTTGCTTCCCAAATAGCAGAATTCCTCCCCTTATTATTCTAGTTTCCCTTCATCGCCTTGGTTTTCCTCTACCAATCCTCCTCGTTGTACTCTTCCTCCCAGGATCACGTTCATGCCATTTATTATAGTTTCCACATCTTCTTCTGCCTCCCCTAATACCACAATATAATCCTCAAAGCTTTGGCTACGAGATTCTTGCATTAATAAGTGACATGTAGTAGGTCAGTGTGTAATTAAATATGTAAATGTACCATTAGTTAAATTGTTTGAAATTTGTAACGATATTCCGGCAAGTAGTGTGTGTTTATTATATAATATATTATATATTACTTTTTGGGACATTCCTAGGGAATGTTTAATTACTATTGATTTAGTGGCCTAGAAATCAGTTTCAACGCCAAAGCTATTAAATTAAACTTAAATATTATTGTGAATGACGGGAGTCGATAATCTTAAAGATATATTTAGAAAAATTCACAGTTTGAAATCAGAGTAATAAAGTTAACAAAAGGGAACTTGTGAGACTTAATTTGACTTGCACCGTAGTTCCACATTTGTTCCTGTGACGAGAATGTGATTTTAACGACTTTTAATGCTAAATAAATTATATTTCAATGCGGTGTACTACATTTAGCTATTTGTAATCAACCTAATCGTTACAAAACTTTCTAATCCGCCATTATAAAATGTTTTTTCGTTAGAAAAGACTCTTAAAAGCTAGGAATTGATCAGAAATTTCTGTAAATTGTTTTTCATCGTAGCTTAACATTCCGTTTCGACCGTAAATTTACTTTTATGGCGAATCGAATTTTAACGCATGTGTAAGTTCTATAATTTCATCAGTATAATATTCTAAATTTTTTTCAGCCCATAATTTATAATATTCTTAAATTCCTTAATTTTTTTCTTAATTCGAGTAATTTTGAGGTATTTAGAAAATTTGACGGTGAAAATTAGTAACTTCTTATAGAAAGTACCTCGAACCTTTTCCTGTGTCGTATCCTCAGTGCAATTTACGGTAATCATATTTACGAAATTATAGTAGATCTCTATTTCTCCGCAGCCTCTAATAGTATTAGCTAGTAGTAGGACGTAATAATAGTCCTAAACGACAATGCTCACGTAATTTAATTAAGGGGAGTAGGAGCCATTTTAAGAGCATACGTTTGTGTCTTCCCACAGGAACACACGCAGAAAAGTAAATTCAAATTCACGGGCATAGTGCGTTTATTGTGTGATTTGCATATTTATGTGATAGTTGCGTCCCAAAAGGGAGAGGGTGTTTCTGATTGCAGTGTTAAAAAGTGCCCCTCGGGAGACATTGTTAGCTCCACCCCTATCAATACTTCGCACTTTCAACTAATCCAATACCTTGGAATGCCAACGAAATTGAATTGGCGGAAAACTCTGCGCGATCCAAGTCTTCCACAGATCAATAATCGGTGCCATTTATATTTTCAAATGTCACGTCAGTGTTGCCATGAGGAAAAAAAAATTAACTTCCTGTTGAAATAATTTTGTCATATTAAAGGCCAAAATGACGAGATAAAGGTAATTTATGCACTATTCACTGTTACGTAACAAATTTCAAACGAAAATTTGAGAATAATTGTATATTAACTTCCGAAACATGCACTCTGCCGTTTTCTGATGTAAAGAGCAAACGATGAAATTTATTTACTAACAAAAAAATTAATCGATTTAATAATTAATATTACTGAAAAAAATATATTACAAGAAAAAAAAATATCAGGTGCTGATAATATATAAGCAGATTATTTCGTTGGAAACTTGCGACTTGATGCAGATTTATTCTTTTCAAACGAAAATTTGAGAATAATTGTATATTAACTTCCGGAACATACACTCTGCCGTTTTCTGATGTAAAGGACATACGATGAAATTTATTTACTGACAAAAAATTAATCGATTTAATAATTAATATTACTGAAAAAAATATATTTTACAGAAAAAAAATATATCAGGTGCTGATAATATATAAGCAGATTATTTCGTTGGAAACTTGCGACTTGATGTAGATTTATTATTTTCAGATGACGTAATGAAACAAAGAATTAGACTTCTATTATAATTCTTCTACTATAATTTCGTAAATATGATTACCGTAAATTGCACTGAGGATACGGCACAGGAAAAGGTTCGAGGTACTTTTTATAAGAAGTTACTAATTTTCACCGTCAAATTTTTCTAAATACCTCAAAACTACTCAAATTAAGAAAAAAAATTAAGGAATTTAAGAATATTATAAATTATGGGCTGAAAAAAAATTTAGAATATTATACTGATGAAATTATAGAACTTACACATGCGTTAAAATTCAATTCGCCAAAAAATTAAATTTACGGTCGAAACGGAATGTTAAAATAATCTAAATGACTTGTATATGTCTTTAATAAGAAACAAGCATCACATTAACACTAAATGGAACAGTTAACAGAACTAACAGCGGACCTAAAACTCAATGTCTACTTCAACCACCAAAACCACAATAAAAAATATGTGGTTAAAAACTTAATAAAAATAGCAGCTGAATTAACGAGCACAAAAATTTTATAACAGAAGTCAAAAGCAAAATGAGATAACTATTAACAAACAATTTATATCCTGTAAACATGTTCAAGAAAATATGGTACTCTGTTGTAAATAAAGGAACCTCAGAAGTATCTGCACTGTGACACAGGAAATAGAGAGCAGATTTAATTGAAACTGCTGCAAAAAATGAGCCACACAAGAAGGCATCAATTACACAAAGTACTAACACAAGTTCACAAATTAACTCCTAAAATAATTAATAACTTTAAAAGAAACCGGTATCAATGAATATAAATTCGTAACTAGACGAAAAGATAAAATAGGAACTGTTGTAAATACTGTTAAGGACAAAATTACACTTCAACATTTAAAATATGTCAAAAATGAAACACCTTGTAAACATTATCATAAGGTATATATTGGAAATACCAGTACCAATATAAAAACACGCATATATAATCGTGTTAACAATTTAGAAGAGTCAGCAAAAAAACTTAACATTCAAGTAGAAAAGGCATAATCTTGAAGACTTTGTAAGAAAATTAGAATAATAGTTGGACGAAAGGAAATATTAAATGATAGTGTGCTGGAATCATTAAAAAAAGAACTTAACATTCAAGTAGAAAAGACATAATCTTGAAGACTTTGTAAGAAAATTAGAATAATAGTTGGACGAAAGGAAATATTAAATAATAGTGTGCTGGAATCATTAAAAAAAGATTAATTGGAAATCGGATAAAATATTTTGCGAAAATGAATCTAACGTACAGGGGAATCTGATCTATAGGTGTTGCAGTATAAAACTGCACGATATAATTGATATAATCTGAACATTATATAGAGAGATAGATAATAAAGAAAGAGTTGGAAAAGACGAATTATGGCATTTAATGTAAATGAGCGTTGATATAAAAATGCCACTAGAATAAAACTTGAAAATAATTTGAGCGCACGGGGGAGAGCATAAAAATTAATTATAGTTCTTGTCTGAGTTTGTAGCATTAAATATGATATAAGTATATAAGGTTATCTTCAGGAGGTCGTCCAGAATCAGCAGCCAGGCCTCTTTAAGGTACTTATATTTTAACTTCATTGAGAATAAGGAAAAGGTGTTAATTTTTCCGCCCTAATTGTGAGTTTACCTGAGCTTAACTCGTTAAATGGAGGTGCAACGTAATTTTGCACGTAACTAATTTCCAGCGTGAAGCTGAAAGGTTATTAGCGAAGGGACTGACGTCTGGCGACGGAGCATGTAATTATGTCGTTGCTGAAACCGCTGCTCGCTGCAGACGCGGCCTTCTCAGTTACATCTTGGCACGGTAATTTCAAAAATCCCCTTCAATTAGACTGCGACTGACACCGGTGTCAAAATCCCGCGGGATGAACTTGAGTGTCACGGCTGCTCAGACACACACACACACACACAAACTGGTTCACAATGTGCCCAAATATTTATTTCTATCAATTACACTTCTACTCTCCACTCTTACACGAGGCAACCAAGTGAATAATTCACAGATATTCTTACTTATCATTTGAAAAATCTAAAAGAGTACTCAAAAATACGCTTTACAATTTTATTCAGATTAATAAAAAGCTGAAACAAATTCTTCACTTTCTGAATCATTAGTGATGAGCCTCCTCCTTCAAAAAAATGTGTTGCTGTGACTTTTTTTTTGGTTAACAGGCTACATGAGGGTGATCCTGAAACAGGCAACTCCCCTTTAATAGCATAGGAAGGGAATTGAAAAGGGGGGATGCGGAAGGTAGAGCAAGGTAGCCCTGCAAGGGTTAACTAGGGCCCCCGGGCTATAGTTTAAGGATCCTACCCTCATGGTGTTTCACCTAAAGAGATGCAGGGAAAACCCTAGAAAACCTGCATCAGGTAGGTCGGGCATTGCTAGGTACTATTCTCACGCCCTTCCCTATGAATGACGGGAGACGAGTCTGCTGTGGGGACGCAGCATTCCCTTCTCCGTGTCTCCACCAGTTTCAGGAGGCAGTTGGCCGACTGATCCAATGGGATCAGCGGACAACTCTTGCCATATGCCCAAGGTCTTTGACCCCGGTACATATACCTCCTAAAATAGGTGAAGGTGTCTCGGCATATGAGAACTTTGATAAAAATGGTGGACTGTAGAATAGATAATGAAAAGGTGATTTTTTTTTTGTAATCGTGTTTCGATAAAAAGAGTTACAGATACAAACAATAATTGTTATGAAGGCCGATGAAGACAAGCGGGTTAATAGCACAGAAGGCGATGCGGAATATTTTTTACCAATTTGTGAATCGAACCAAATTAATAACTTTATGGATCGTAGTTTAACCGATGTAAACGGTTTTAATGTCATCAATAGCGAATGAAACAAACGTTTAGTCTCTGTTTTTCTTGAAGAAAATGGGTTAAGAGTGAGTCTGTATCCAGACTATTCGAACAAGTCGAACTTGGCGTAAGAGATTAATTATTTAATTTTATTTTTCGTGCCTTACTTTTTGCGTTCTTTAGCGACTGATTACCAATTATCAATACTTTTTACAATAAAATATATTTTTAAATTACAATTATCATGGAATTACAGAGAATTTGAGTGATAATATATTTGAATTTTTTATCATCAGTCTATCATTTACATAAATTTTGTTATTTAACTTTTGAGCAATCACTATTTCTTTTGGATTTAATTTCCTCCCGAGGGTTCATCTTGGTATTTATTGTCATCCTTGAGGATAATATGCATTAAAATAATTTGGACGTTTCTCTGATTGAAAATTTTGTTTTTTTGTTCCTTTGCACTTTAATTCAACAGAACAATAATTTTGAATTTATTTGAATTTTTTATCATGTCTATCATTTACATAAATTTTGTTATTTAACTTTTGAGCAATCACTATTTCTTTTGGATTTAATTTCCTCCCGAGGGTTCAGCTTGGCATTTCTGGTCATCCTTGAGGATAGTATGCATTAAAATAATTTGGACGTTTCTCTGATTGAAAATTTTGTTTTTTGTTCCTTTGCACTTTAATTCAACAGAACAATAATTTTGAATTTATTTGAATTTTTTATCATGTCTATCATTTACATAAATTTTGTTATTTAACTTTTGAGCAATCACTATTTCTTTTGGATTTAATTTCCTCCCGAGGGTTCAGCTTGGTATTTGTTGTCATCCTTGAGGATAATATGCATTAAAATAATTTGGACGTTTCTCTGATTGAAAATTTTGTTTTTTTGTTCCTTTGCACTTTAATTCAACAGAACAATAATTTTGAATTTATTTGAATTTTTTATCATCAGTCTATCATTTACATAAATTTTGTTATTTAACTTTTGAGCAATCACTATTTCTTTTGGATTTAATTTCCTCCCGAGGGTTCATCTTGGTATTTATTGTCATCCTTGAGGATAATATGCATTAAAATAATTTGGACATTTCCCTGATTGAATATTTGTTTTTTGTTCCTTTGCACTTTAATTCAACAGAACAATAATTTTGAATTTATTTGAATTTTTTATCATGTCTTCTGTTTAAAGTTCAACAGCGCTAACAATATTCAGTTTTAATTGTAGGATGTAATTTGGTTAGGAGCATGCAGACATTAAGAATAGTGAGATACATTTTTAAAAAATCGTAAATTTTTATATTTATTATTGCTGTATTAAAGGGGCCTTAAGTGAGAAGTTGTAATTATGAGATTGGAGCAGGATGCGCACCAGGGTCAGTGTCGTCGGAGCAGGTGTAGCGCTGTTAATTACAAGTGCAGGACGCCGACGCCGACGCCGACGCTGGGCGTCTCGACGTGAGTTAGCTCGGGTTCGCAGTGATTCAATTTACCGCCGCCCCGCCAGCCCGAGGTTGCCGAATCTGACAGCTGTGAATGATGGTTATGTAGCATTCTTGTTGCCAACAGAATCGAGTGCCGAATCCAATCCATTAATTACGCTCCATCAAACACCCTCCGGTTCTCGTCTAAATTTTATACAACCCCATTCTCAAAAAAAATTATCTGCGTTTTGTAATAATTCACGTTGCAAAATTTTCATCATCATTTGCTGCATATTATAATTCAGTTGGAAAAGGATAATAAAGTGTTTGCAAAGTACAGAAAGATTTGGGGTTGGAAAAGGTTTGTCCCCGGTTCCTTAGGATCATAGAGTTTCACAATGAATAAACGAAACATTGTTCAGCGAATTATTGAGAACAGTACGGTACTGATGGAGATAACTGGCTTCAAGAGCGTATTATTTTCGGTCTATTAACCCATTGAAGTATAAACCTAATCGTCATAGGTCATAGTGAGCCTATCAATTATCATGAATTACTGAGTCATTAATTATCCTGGATTATAAAAAAAAATTGTAAGCTAAATACTCGATACAATAAGAGGTGTAAAAAATTATTTAGGGAAGAGTTATTCTACAAGGAGCCGCAAATACACGAAGAATATGAAAGTCATAAAAAGTAGTGTCTGTACCTTAAGGGAGCTAAAAGGGTTCTGGACCAAGAAATGTTCTAGATATTATAAAAAAAGAATAAAAACGGTACTGGAAAGTAATAAAAAATAATTATATACCATAAGGGAAATAAAAATTATAAAATATAATAATATATACAAAGATTTATTGAAACGACTGGCGAGCACCAAGTTGCTTCAACTCATTTGTAAACCTTTGTGGCTACTTTGTGTTAAATATATGCAACTGCTTGTGGAGGGGAATATTTTACAACTCAGCAAAATTCCTTCGCAATCAGCTGAATGCTGATAAAAAATTCATACGTGACCAACAAAGAAGCTTTAAATTTTATTTTATAAATATGATAATATCCAAATTGTCGACAGAAAACGTATTTATTATCATTACTTCTGATTAATATTAACATGAGCTTGGGTGTATATTAGTCATTATTCTCTAAGTCTATAAATTGTTTGTGGATATATTAATAATTTAAAAAATTATTATTATAATATTTTATTAAGAGAAATT